>OY776112.1:326719664-326744664 GCA_963675035.1 Allygus modestus
CCCCATTGAAATGTATGTTCTTTATAGGCTGTACTAGTGTTCCAATCATAAATCATTTCTAATTAATTTGTTTGCAATCGAAGTTGATCGGAAATTACAAAATTAGGTGCTAAATAAGTGAAGCAGATGAAGAAATTAGACCGTCTATAACATCTGTAAAACTTTCATAGAAATGCTAAAATGGCTTACACTCAACTTATATACTGTATAGATATATGTAAAGTAATATGTATAAAATATTGTAATTTTGTAAGTTCATTTTATTATATATGGGAAGTAATTTAACAGGTTGAATTTAGTCGTTAGGATTCTGTCTGTAGACAATAAATAAATATGTTCGATCAGCTGTGTTATAAGCAAGTCTCTCCGATTGGATGGAATGTAATTGTTTTTCAGATTTCAGATTTGGTTAATTTGGTTTATTCGTTTATTGTTTCTTTCTCTTTTGAATTGTCAGGTTGTTGCTCCCGCACTCCGTTTTACAATGAGAGATATGTTCGCGATGTATCATTATTTACTATTAACTTGATCATTCATAACCATAAGAGAGAGTTTTGGTTTTGTTGAACATTATTTTTGAAATAATTATAGGCCATAAGAACGTTATTGGAGCATTTATATAAGCTAGGGGATCCTTTACCAAGGCATTACAGAAGGTGAATATTTCAGTTTACAAATTTATAATTGACTTCAGTTATCAGACAAGGTTAGTAATACATTATGTTTTTTCCCATAATTTTTTCACTAAGTTCACCTGTTCATTTTCTTTTCTGTTTCTTCCCATAGACCTAGACAATTTTATGCTGTATAAGATTAGGCTATACTTAGGGCTTTTAGCTTCTAATATAGAGTGGTTTTCACAAATTGTATAGGTTAATATGTATAAGTTATAGTTAAAAACGTACAGTATTCCCAAAAGTCCAATAGACTACCTATGAGAAAGTTAAATAGGCCTACCGGTATGCAATTTCGGAGTTAAGTAATTGGAAATAAAACAATTGTCCGAGTATAACCTCCCGCCGGGTTGGTTTACCGGAGCATATAAAATGTGAACTAACTGAACCAAACACTTCAAGTCAATTAGCAGTAAGCTCGTTAAAACGCTTGTCTTTTGAGGCTTTATTCTTTCGCTATTGATAATTTTTACACAATTTCATAGGAACCAACGTTAAAAGTGGTATAAACAGAAATATCACATAGGTACAAAACCATCAAGCGAGCGTTTGGCCTATTTGTTTCAAAAGATGGGCCTAGCTTTAAAGTAGTAGGCCTAGATTATGATAAATACATCACTCATGTTTCCAGGCATAAAACCCCTGACCTGCTAAAACAAATTTACGAAAAGATAAATTTCTAAATTTGGCCTAAGTTATACCCTTTGTCACTCTTAAAACTAAGACAAAGCCATTTTAACCCTCCGAGTGACCTTCGCCCGCTTTCGGGCGACTATTTTTGACCGCCGAGTGTCAAAAATAAAATGTCGCGGATTCGGGCGACTTTGCACGTGTCCAGTTTTGTGTACTATTTTCGCGTACAATTGAGCGATCCCGAGCATTGAGCATACCAACGTTATCAGCGGATTCTAGGCTTCATGATTACTATACATGACCACCGTTCGTGTATTTTTACTATCATCTATGACGGAATTCCAAACGTCTGCGATTGTTGTTGTTATGGTGATGTAGGTTTTAATGCCTCCAGTTTTTGGGTTAGTTGACTTTTTAGACTTATTAATTAGATAAAACTGTGCAAAACTATATATTTTATAATTCCTTAGTCAATTTTGAACATAATGTCTTCATGTTCTTATTTAGTGTGAATAAAATGGTTTTACATATGTGGGTACTGAACAAAACAAAGTTTCTTTTCCTAGTTTCTGGATTTGAACTGATGGCAAGTTACTATAACATTAGGTATGGTAGGAACATCAAAAGTTATATTTTTAGATAGCCTATTTAATAAGCTTTAAGAAAATGTACAACTTTATACCATACTTATTTGTCATCATTTATATATTTTATTAATGTTTTAATAAAAGTCTGCAAAATGGCCAATAATTGGTGGACATTAAGGAGTTTTCTAATGGACACTCGGAGGGTTAAAAGGCTTCAGAGCATGCCAAAGAAATATAAATACTCAAACTAACTTACAGTCGGGTGGGAAAAATTATAATGAATGAATAACAGATAGGTACTATACAATATTTTTGTTTCAACTAGGTAGGCTAATCCACTAAGCCTGTCAGCCAAAAGGTTACGGTTATTGCCTGTGCCGAATAGATTTGACTATCAAGAACTTATAAGATTTAAATTCTAAAGCCAAATAACTTAGGATTATAAAATCTAGGGTTAATTACTTTCTAAGTTAAAATGTATTATTAAGGATAAAGTATTATATAAGTTACCGTACCTAATATATATTTTTTTTAATTTCACTCAGCCTTAACGTAACCTTAGAAACCTTATGGGTCACGATCGTAACTTATTGTACTGATAACTTGAAACCTCATTTAAAATTCTAAAGTCGCAATCACGACACTTTGGTCCTGATTGCTGTGTTGTGCGATCCTCGATTCATTCAGATTCTTTTCCCATATGATTATATAATTATTTCCTATCAATTTCATAGTTTGTAATCGATCGAAGTAGATTATTCAGGTGGTCTTATGGTGTTTTTTTCCAACTTTTTTTTCCCGATTACAAGTTTAGTCCGCTTAGACCGTATTAACAAAGATACTGTCACAAGAAGGGAAAAAATTTGTTAAAGTCAACTCCAGATGTTGTCTCTTAACCTGTGTATTTGAAAGCAATCCATCTCTATAGTATAGTTTATGAAAGCAAGCTAGGCCTAAATGTAATTAAATTTTGTTATTTGTAAAAAGTTTCTTTCTTAATTTTGTATTAACATTATTTTTAAGACCCAACAAATTACGAGGTAGTTCATAAAATAAAGAACGTTTGTGCACTGCGCCGGGCTTGGCTCCCCTACCACCACTGTGCGTGCTGTAGTTTTCTCCCCTCCTTGCCTCAGTGTGAGCCAACTCTCGTTGCTGAGCTGTCACACGTCTTGTTTCTATATCAAGTCTAAGTGGTGGGTGTCAGTCGAAAATCCTCCAAATGTGAGATCTGCTTGAATACAAGTTTTGGTGTCCTACAAGCATGTAATAAGTGTTTACAGTCGCTATCGCGACCGCAGAAAATGATCAGCTGTTCAGGAACAAAGCTTGTAAAAATAGAAATCCACAGCTGAAAACTCCCGGCTTCACTATTATTTACGGTGTGCTAAAATGGCCTAAAAACATAAAGCTTTAAGCTACCATAACTCAAACAAGGTTGCTTTTTAAGAAAAAAAAGACACGTGCAGCTTCCCTGACCTTGATTACCTCTCAAATATATCTTTTCTTTGCTTGGGAGCCATTACAGCTCGAGAAACAGCCGCGGGCTGATGGACGGACGGACGCACGGAGCCACAGACAAATGTGAATTATAGTAGGGCCTATTGATTATACTACTTCAACCAGATTGATATAGGCTAGGTAGATTCTTTATATTTTTATATACAGGGTGTCTCACGTAAGGTGTCTCAAACCGATTGCAGACGAACCAATTGACCTAGAATGATGAAATAAAATTATTTCCCACCAAATCAACCCCAAGGAATAACGTAAAAATATTTTTAGTTTGTTAAAAATACAGGGTGTTCCTAAAACTAAGGGTCACTAGTTCGAATCTCGGAATTTTCAAATATAAACATATTGTCAAGTTATACACCATTTTAAAGCTCTACAACAGACTAACATTTTGGTGGAAACAGAACTCACTTATCTTTATCCGTTTCAAAGTGGCGGTATTTTTTCAAAAATACAGACATTTACTGAATTTTAAATCAGAACAAAGCTATGTCTTGCGTTTTATCAGATACAGGGTATTCCGTAAAAGTCAGTATTTAAAAAAAAGGCCGCCATTTTGAAACGGATAAAGATAAGTGAATTCTGTTTCCACCAACATGTTAGCCATAGAGCTTTAAAATGGTGACATATGTTTATATTTGAAAATTCCGAGATTCAAACTAGTGACCCTTATTTTTTGGAACACCCTGTATTTTTAACAAACTAAAAATATTTTTAAGTTATTCATTGGGGTCGATTTAGTGGGTAATAATTTTATTTCATCATTCTAGGTCAATTGGTTCGTCTGCAATCGGTTTGAGACACCTTACGTGAGACACTCTGTATTTATATAATTTTAAATACCTTAAATTCTTGCAATATTTGTATATTTTTGTTTCTTTTTATCCATTCCTCTTACAGCATGTGAGTGATAACTATATATGAATTGGTTATCATCTCTGCTACTGTTCCGGTACTACTGAGTATTTTGAAGAAATAAAACTCATTCTGTAGAGTTAAATTAACATTATTTAGTTTTAGGTCTATAGCAAACTAGAAAACAAAATCAAAGGGATTATAAAAACAGGTTACGCGTTGTTTTCATACAAAATTGAGGGTTGCAGTTTTGAGGTTTGACTGTAATGCTTAGGATATAATTATTTTAAAGTAAATCATTGAAACAGGATGTTTGGATTTGGTTCTAAGTTAAACAGATTAAACTAACTATTAGTTCTGTTTTATTTTGATTTGTATGAAATCACCCTCTTAATTGACTAATCATTTAGTTAACCTCATTTTACATCAGCTAGGTTTAAATATAATCGGCAAAAGTCATGTTTGAAGATAAGAAACTCCATTATTGGCATGTTGTGTTATGTAAATAATCTGATCAAGTCATGATCAGTTGATGAGTTGTAATTGTGTGACTTACTTCGGCAATGCTAACATCAGTCAGTTATTCAGACCTTGTTATTTTTTTATTGGTAAGTTTATTTGTTTTTAAATAGTGGCTTAAATATTTATCCCAGTAAATAAACACATTGAATAAAGAATGCACTATAAAAAATGTAGGGACCTATATAAAAGGTTGTTCTACCTCTTGTTCGTTGAATTACATTTTACAAGCTTATGACGCACTGATATTTTTATAAGATACTAGCTGTGAACCCGTCTTTCGTACGGGTTATATGTATAAATAGTAGATTAACTGAAGAAAATAACAACCCACATAATTTTTCAATATTAAAAAAACCCCGTCGCAGCAAACCTGCATACTCAGAGAATTTCCAATGAATATATAACATAACTCATTAAAACACTTAACAGGATTCATAAGATGTATATTCACAACCAGGCGATATAACAGGATTCATAAGATATATATTCACAAACAAGCGATATTTGAAATATTACTTATTCTCCATAAGAATAACATTGGGGATGAGTACGCAGGTTTGCTGCAACAAGGAACACAAAATAATGGGGTTTTGTGCAAATATCAAAAGAACTCATCTTAGTGAAGTCACATACCAAGTTTCATCCTTATACATTCATAAATAAGCGATATATAACATTTTAATTATTTTCCATAAGAATAACATGGAGACCAAGTACCTATAGGATTGCTGTTACGGGAACCATGGGCGATCAATTTTTTTTATGGAAACAAAAATAAACCACAACCAGATGAAGCCATATACCAAATTTCATCAGTTTATGTTGATAAATAAGCGAGATATACAATTTTTCTTTTTCTCCATAAGAACACCATTAGACAACATTAGACAACGTACTGTGTTTAGTACTTTCAATATCTCAGTAACCAATTGACGTAGAGCAATGATCAAAATACCAAACTGTTTGTTTTTTATGCTGAATTCAATGGTAAAAATTAAAATTTGATTTAAGTAAAAATTATATGTGGAAACCCTAAAAAACCCATTTATGCGGTACAAAATCCCCCTTCAGATGGTGCGATTCGTCTGGTTTTCGAACTTGTTCCAATAAATTGTGCTTTACACATTTGTACCAAATTTCATTAAGATCGGACCTTTTTTACAAAAGTTATCGTGCTTACGGACATACATATATATATATATATATATATATATATATATATATACATATATACAAATTTGAAAGAACGGTGTTTTTGGCATCTGGGGACCTCAAAATGAAAAGTTATCATGGTCTCGGGTTTAAGTCTTACCATGAGACCTATGGTAATAGCTTCTTTCCTATAGGGAAATTCGCTAATAAATTTTACAAATGTAAAATTAAATAAAAGTTAACGAAATATACTGGCAGATAGTTCGGCTACTGTTGCTTAGTCGAGGAACTCTGTCGAGTAGTGAACGGCGTGGTTTTTGCGACTCCAAATCGGTACAGTAACACTTTGGATTCGCTTTTAGAAATAAAAGAACTTAAGCACAACAAAATATGAACCCTGTTTAATTTAAGACTTGAATTACCGAACTTTGATACATTTAATATTTGAATTACAATAAATGAATAGTAATGTAAAGAAACATTAAACTTGATCAACATTGACACACCACTTTTAAACTCACCATTTTTGCCAGGTCCTGTTAGCGAATTTCCCCTATAGGGAAGAAGCTATTACCGTAGGTGGCATGGTAAGACTTAAGCCCGAGACTATGATAACTTTTCGTTTTGAGGTCCCCAGATTCCAAAAACACTATTCGTTCAAATTTATATATATGTGTATATATATATATATATGTGTGTGTCCGTTACCGCGATAACTTTTGAAAGAAATACCCGATTTTGATGAAATTTGGCACAAATGTGGAGAGTAGCATTTGTGACTTTAAGTTCGAAAACCAGATCGATCGCACTATGGGAAAGGGGTTTTATGGGGGTTTACAATTTTCCAAAAATCGGTTTTTTGCAAATTTGACCCCAAAATGTAAAAAATACTCAATTTTGGATACAGCCATTTTATATAGCTTAAAAAAACAAATAATTTAGTATTTTGAATCATTAACCTAGGTTAAGTGGTTGTGGAGAAAATCCAAAAAAACGTGTCCCATGTTAATCTTATGGGAAAAAGGTTTTTAGATTTTTCTCAGATAGTTTTACTAAAAACTTCACATTTATGTTTATTAATGTGTTTAGCTCAACAAAACAAACATTTTGGTGTTTTAATCGTTGTTCTACGTCCAACCGTTGCAGAGATATTCAAAGTGCTAAACACAGTACGTTGTCCAATGTTATCCTTATGGAGAATAAATAAAATTCTGTATCTCGATTATTTTTGAATGTATATCGATTAAACTTGGTATGTGGCTTCACCTAGTTGTGGTATATTGATATTAGCACAAAAAACAAGTTTTTTGTTGATAGTCCCCGTAGCAGCACACCTGCATTTTCGGCCCCCATGTTATTTTAATGGAGAATAAATAAAGTTGTATATCTCCCTTAATTATGAACCTAAATTAATAAAACTTGGTATATAGTTCAGTTAACCACCACCAAGTGGTGGAAACCAAGTCCACCAAGTTCTTGGAAACTTGGCTCCACCTGGTTCAGTTATATTGATAATTGCAAAAACACATATTACTCATCTTCCTCGTTGCAGCAAACCTGCGTCCTCAACTCTAATGTTATTCTTATGGAGAATAAATAAAATGCTATATATCACTTATTTATGGATGTATTTTTGTGAAACTTGGTAAGTAGCTCTATGTAGTAGTGAGTCACATATATATGCATTGGAAATTCGCTGAGTATGCAGGTTTGCTGCGACGGGGGTATTTTTATTTACTATTATAATGAATTACTAATTGAAATTAGAAAAATCATATGTTTTAAAAACATATGACTACTTTATTTTAATTAAATAAATGGAAATCAATATATATGAAACTGTTCTCAACAGTGGTCATAGTTAAAAGAACGGTGTTAAAAAATGTATTCGTTCGTTCCTTGCTTTGGATGAGACCCACCTGTGTCGATCTCCGTTGCTAGTTCATTGGTGGACGTGAGGATGGCACAATCACAGAGCCAGGCACTTTCCAAGTTAAACTGTTTATAAACCTCGGTAAAAAACTGTCAATTAGTAAAACCTGTGATTCATCGATTGTGCCGAGTGAAGGGTAGATGTTTCTGAGACTTCATTTGTTTTTCAATGTCCCAATCTCAACTTTTAAAAGGGCATAAGATAACTGCTCACCCCTTAATCTTCTCCAAAATACATTTTCATACTTACTGTTAAGTTCAGACGCTCAGTGGTCGGCTACATAAAATATCATTTTAGAAGGCGTAGATCACGTCCACCCATGTCTCACGAATGACAAATGGGATGTGTGAAATCTCCAGAGAACAATACCGTGACTCCCCATGATGTTATTTCTTTTTTCCTTTAAGCTATAAAATTTCAACTCTACTGGTTGAATAGTTGGTGTGTAATGATTAACACGCTTTTATTAAAGGCCAGTGGGCCAGAGTCCCTGAGTATATTTGTATCTGGAGTAGGTAAATGTCTGCACTAAGCTGTCAGCTGTATTCCTACCGAATTTCAGGTCCACCAGGCCAGTAATATGTGCAAGATTGTTAAAAGATTTTATTTTGAAATTCCGGGGGACGAAGCCCTTAAACATTTTCGTAACGGGTATAGGCTTGCGTGTTGTTCTGGTGTATTAGTTATGTTCCTACCGAATTTCAACTTAAAAAAGGTCTAGTAAATACTAATACTCATAAGATCACCATAAAAGTAAATTAGGGAAGAGCCCTATAGGACTTTTTAAACGTATTCTTGTTGTACACCTGCAGCACCACCATACAACCACCATACAAAATTTCATCTTCTTAGACATAGTCGTTTTTTAGCGAATTTCTCCTATAGGGAAGAAGCTATTACCGTAGGTCTCATGGTAAGACTTAAGCCCGAGACCATGATAACTTTTCATTTTGAGGTCCCCAGATGCCAAAAACACCATTCGTTCAAATTTATATATATATATATATATATATATGTGTGTCCGTAAGCACGATAACTCTCGTAAAAAAGGTCTGATCTTAATGAAATTTGGTACAAATGTGTAAAGTACCATTTATTTGAACAAGTTCGAAAACCAGATGAATCGCACCATCCGAAGGGGGGTTTTTGGGGTTTTCACATGTAATTTTAATTTAAATCAAATTTTAATTTATACCATTGAATTAAGCT
This sequence comes from Allygus modestus, assembly GCA_963675035.1. Classification (NCBI taxonomy): domain Eukaryota; kingdom Metazoa; phylum Arthropoda; class Insecta; order Hemiptera; family Cicadellidae; genus Allygus; species Allygus modestus. The sequence goes on from OY776112.1 coordinate 326,728,745, forward strand.
TAAAAAAACAAACAATTTGGTATTTTCATCATTGCTCTACGTCAATTGGTTACCGAGATATTGAAAGTGCTAAACACAGTACGTTGTCTAATGTTATTCTTATGGAGAAAAAGAAAAATTGTATATCTCGCTTATTTATGAACATAAACTGGCAAAATTTGGTATATGCCTTGATCTGGTTATGGTTTATTGTTGTTTGCACAAAAAACAATTTTTCGCCTATGGTTCCTGTAGCAGCAAACCTAGGTACTTGGTCCCCATGTTATTCTTATGGAAAATACTTAAAATGTTATATATCGCTTATTTATGAATGTATATGGATGAAACTTCGTATGTGACTTCACTAAGATGAGTTCTATTGATATTTGCATAAAAACCCATTATTTTGCGTGCCTTGTTGCAGCAAACCTGCGTACTCATCCCCAATGTTATTCTTATGGAGAATAATTAATATTTTAAATATCGCTTGTTTGTGAATACATTTCTTATGAATCCTGTTAAGTGTTATAATGTGTTATGTTACATATTCATTGGAAATTCGCTGAGTATGCAGGTTTGCTGCAACGGGGGTATTTAGATAAAATGATCACTATGTCAGTGAGTGCATGAGTCTGAAAAATAGAGATTTAGATCATATGTCAGAATTTTGTATACTTATAGTATTTATTACCAATCCTCACTCAACGTTTTAAATAAGAACTGCGACAGCTTTATGGAATAAATATTCTTAAGTATTACTTATGTGTATTACTTAAGTGTATTACTTATGTTATTTATTACCAATCTTCACTTAGCGTTTTAAATAAGAACTACAACATCTGTTTATAGAATAACCATTCTTAAGTTATCATCTGGTTCAATAAAAATAAATCCTTTGTCCATAAGAATAGCATAGGATCTTTAAAAACCCGTGGGACAGTGTTCTAAGGTGATTTCAAAAACTCCAATTATCCTAAAACCTTCTAACGCACATATAGAATTCCCCCATAGCAGCAAACCTGCATACTCAGCGAATTTCCAATGCATATTAATTGATTTTAACACCACATAAAGCCACATACCAAGTTTCATCAATATACATTCATAAATAAACTATTTATGACATTTTACTTATTCTCCATAAGAATAACATGGGGCTGAGTATGCAGGTTTGCCATGAAATAAAATCGTAGTTGATTGAATAAAAGATTCCTTCGGAAATTAAGACTTTATAAGTAGCCGTTTGTGGTTTTGCTCAAGTTAAAATATAAGTGAGTTACATTAGTAGGATGTATTTAAAAATGTATTGATTGTACAGTTTAATTTGTTTATTATAGTATTTAATATATTCTCTTTCCAAATAATTATCAATTCAGTTTGTCCAGTCAGTACTTACTATCATTGATAGTATTGACAATCAAAAAGATGATTGCTTTGGAAATTATTATGGCCAATAGGAGCAGAGCCCGAAAGTCTTGCAATAGGCTTTATTTCTAGACACATTTTAGCTACGAAATAATCCTTGCGAATCATCAAAAGATAAGATCGAAAAATGCTATTAGAGAGTGTAAAATCTTGCTATTTCCCTGTATTGTTTTACCATTTCAAACTCGTTTCAATACAAGACAGGTATATCCAAAAATATAAACACGAAACAAGATGTCGCCTGGAAAACTATCGTGATGCTCAACATAGGCTTCAGGTCATAACACATCTTCCATTATAGATAGGTGTGCAATTTATAAATTGGCAATCACCAGAAATAACGGGCACAAATAAATATAAAACTTCTTTGGAAGAATACTCGATATCCCAAGACTTCTATAAGGCCGAGGAACTCACTGGCTAATAAACTCACTTCCTTTCAGTCGTTACAGTTGATCAAGCCCTCCCAGCTTATGGGAGAGCTACTAAATCATTAAATTGAAATTTAAACTAGTAAATTACAGATGTGCCTTGGTTTGTTCATAGAACTGAAGGCTATTCAAGAAAAGCTTTCATTGGTTCTAGCGATCTTCCCCTATCGGGAAGAAGCTATCAACGAGTAGCACGGCAAGAATCAAGCCCGAGACTGATAAATTTTCATTTTGAGGTCCACAGATGCCAAATTTAATTTGTTCAAATTTGTATTTATGTATTGTTCTTTGGTTTAACTCGGTATGTTGCTTCATCTGGTTATGAAGCCTACAAACCTATTTTATTATAGTCCTTGTTGCTGCAAACCTTCGTATTCAACCCTAATGTTATTTTGTTATTAAGAGTCTTCATCACCGGAAGTTGCTAGACGCCATCTTGGTGTTTTGTTCCATAAGGCCAATGTTAACTTTGTGCCTCCATTAATCCTCACCTGATCGTCACATACAATTATTCATGTTGGCGTCAGATTAAAGGTTTCGTCATCCTCTAGGGAAATACAATGTTGAATTCCTTAATTTGGGGATCATATAGTTTCATAATAAGTAGTTTAATTTTGAACTGAAACACTAGAAAATTAACATTATTAAACAATTTATTATTTATTATTTATAATTTATTATTTATTATTAAACATTATTAACAATTAATTAATCACATGTTCTCATTAATTCGTAACAAAATCAAAATTCGACGATTCTATTTCCCTAGAGGACAACGAAACCTTTAATTTGACACCAAAATGAATTGTTTGTGACGGTCAGGCGAGGAGTAACGGAGGCACAAAATTAACATTGGCCTTATGGAACAAAATACCAAGATGGCGTCCGGCTACTTCCGGTGATGAAGACTCTTAATAGTGAAGAAATAAAATGTTTCAGTTAGTTATGAATGTGTATATGCATTTGAAATTCACTGAGTATTCAGGTTTGTTGCAACTGGGGGATTGGTTTGCCTTACTATGTAGCCTTTATTTTGTAATTTCCAACGTATTTGTTTCATTTTTGGTAATTTAGTTGTTAGTTTATGTGAATTGACGCTTGCTACAATGTGTCGTGACAATAAAAAGAACCAGTAGGCTAAGACTTGCTTCTCGAACTCGAGAAAATGTCCTTCTCATGCTTCTGAATTTCCATCACCCCTTTTAATGTACTATACATATTGTGTTGTAATTTCAGTAGCCGCTAAATATATAATCTTGTGACAACTGTTCTTGCTATTGCGCTGTATTATGTTTATGTGCCAACATTTGTTAGATATATAATTATTGATTTCTGTTCTCCTGCCATAAAATTTACATTGAGGCTTTACGAATATAAATTTTAAAGTAATTCATATAATCTTCACCTCTCAGCCTCTTGAAATTGACACATCAGCGTAAAACATCAGTTCCGTGGTACACTCTAGTTCCTCAGATCTCCACTTAAAAAAAAAACTTGTGTTTCAGTAAAGAAGAATAGAATTCAAAAAGTCTCTTAAGAGTTTAAGTTTAACATTATGTGTTGGAGATAATAAATATATATTTCTGTAGTAAATTTGTAAGTGCATGTCAGTAGATTTTCAACTGTAGAAGTAACAAACACGATTATTTTAATCCGTCAAGCATGGTACCAATCAACAATCCACTTGTCTCAGGTAGACCCTTCATCTTACTACTTACAGTTAATTAAGGACTGAGTAATACCCCCGGTTTTAAATTTTTATTCCAACATTATTTGTTTGAATCGTTAAAACTTATATTTAGAATTATAATAATTGAATGTTTAAATTACTGTATTTTTTACTGAATCCATTATAAGTTAAACTGTGATTTTCTGTGATGCAGGGCGGTGCGATGGCGGGGGACCCAGCGGGGGAGTTAAAGAAGGTGGCCCCAGACGGGGGCTGGGGCTGGATGGTGGTGCTCGCCATGTCTATCAATAATGTAAGTCTACAACTACGGGGCTAGAGTCTGAAAAGACTTTGCTCTGCTACCTACTTCTCCCATAAGACCAAGGTTAATGTTTACATTTAATGCGAAGTTGTTGGAATAGCTAAGTTTCACCCTTTAAAATGAGCCAGAAATCAGTGATTTTAGAACATCTATTTGACATGACTCAAACATGAACCATCAGAAATGGGGTTTGGTCTTATGGGATGATCAGCCAGAATCATTAAATTGTTTTTGGACTTAAGATCGTTTGTAAATGGAGTAGTTGTGTTTTTTTGTTCTGCCTTGATTTAGAACAGGTGTTGAATACAGCAGCATATGAAATATCCAATTCTCAAAAATCGATCCGTTTTGTGATGTGCAATACCCATTGTTTTTTCTATGCTACATGTCCACTCTCCCCTTTCAACTCTACCACAGATACAGGCGGATTTTTGGGGACAATTGCCCGAGGCCTGGAGGGTCCTGGGGGGCTCTGATCTAGGCCACTCTTTAGGGCCGTGTACAACTGTATATGGGCTAACCGGTTTTCAACAATCGGGGTCGGGCAAACACTAAACAATTTTAAGGAAAGACATTTCAAATACTTGAGTTGTAAAGCTCAATGAAAGTAGAGCGATTTTTTTTCTGTTAGTTCTTGGTAAACTGCTAACAGTAACTGACTTCTGATACTACGAAACTACGTTAAAATGAGCTATTATAGCCGCGTGTAAAGTTGGCTATAATAGATGAACGGTCTGGAGCTCATGTGACGGTAACATGCCCGAACAGTTTTGAATCATCACTGGCAACGAAACATTCCCCTGAGGTGCTTCCATTCTAACAACTTGCGGTAACATATTACCGTCTCTTGTGAATACTCATGTTGCTAGGCAGATTTGCCCGAATGGAAACGGGGCTTAAACTCTCCAAGAGTTGGATATAAAAAACACCGACTGCGGTGGGATTAGAGCCATTTATCCGAGTGCTAAAGCGCTCAACACAATTGAAGCTGTTACAATTAGAGCTATTGAGTGAGTTAACTCTATCAAAATAAAATATTTAAAAGATCTAATAAACATTTTTAGGATATTGAATTTAAGCCGTAGTTTAGCTTATAAAAAAGGTTAAATTCTTGCCTCTTACTCTCCATTTTTGTTATTCATTGGTTTTAACTTCAAATACAACACGGAACACGGAAGTGTTTATTTTTATAAACTGTCTAAACATGTGGATGTTATTACCTAGATGCAATGCTAGATTGCTGGACACTATATTTTTTTTACAAATTGTCAAATTCGTGTGATGCTTCATAGTCTGTAGACATAATTTACATCCCAAACTAGTAAAAAGATTTTGTTGAACAAAATTATTCACTTTAATCAATATACCCAGAAACTGTTCAAATCTAAATGTTGTTGCAATTACGGTTCCTAAGAAAAGTTAAAAAAACGGCATGATTGATGGGTGATTATACAACCACTTCTTATCTTGTTCTTTTTCAGATTCTCTGCATATCTTAATTCTTGTTTTATCTAGTCATGGCAAGCTTTGTAGATAACACTGTTATAATAAGATAACAATGGTAGTTAACATCATTTTAAATATATGGAAAATTCTCATCATCTGCACTTTTATTGTGTGGTCTCCAACAATGGCATTCAGGTTTTGTAAAAGCCAAGATAAATTATTGATTAAAATTCTACAGCCCAAATGTTGTTCTTTGTTATCTTTAACCCTTTCAGTGCTATGGCCCGATATATTGTCTTTTGAATCTGTTATCAATAAACACTGTTACTGCGTCATAAGCGATTGTACCGTTAGGCGCTCAGTCTGCAGTCTGAGTCTGACATGTGGTGAAACCTGGTAGACACGAATTGAACTACCTCGTCCAGCGCCTAGTCTCTATAATACCAACTGATCCACTGCAGCTGCTAGCCTGACCAGTGGCTGTGCGGTCTAAGGCGTTACCTTCCCGGCCGGGGGTAACACTTGGATCGAGGGTTCGAATCCCGTCACAGTCGGTGGTTTTTATGTGCAACTCATGGAGAGTTCACCTGTCTGTGGCAGAGTTGAAGGGGAGGGCGGACCTTAAGCAAACGGTGGACGGCTCGGGTCCAAGCTGACGGGATGGGTGGATTCTTTGTGAGTTGCACATCTGATCAGGTGTTTTGCTACTTTTTACTGTGTGTGTGTTTTACCTTTACTGTGTGTGTCCAGCGGAAGCACGTTTTTATTAATTTTAACTGTTCAGGCGTTCAATATATTAAAAAAATCAACAAAACATCACGGATTCAACTACTCCTTTCAGAAGCTTAGCACTCAAAGGGTTAAGCCTAGTCCTGCCTATACCTTAAAAATACACTAATTTTGAAATGCACAACATCAAATATGAAACCCTGTTACCTGTGAGGTGTTATCCTGAAGAAAACTGTCTCATGGCATATCAAAACATTTATTGTGATTCTGCATGTTTCAGAATTCAAAAATATATTAGCGAATCCCTAGGCTAACGGCTTTTTATCCTTTAATTGTTAATCATTTTTGTTTTTGCCTATAAGAAATGAGAATTTTATTTCATCTTATGATTATTTTGTTGAAGTGTTCATTTGCTGTCAAATTTGTATTAGTTCCATCACTACTTGTAATGGAAATTAAATTAAGAGTCTTCATCACCGGAAGTTGCCAGACGCCATCTTTGAGTTTTGTTCCATAAGACTAATGTTAACTTTGTGTCTACATTACTCTTCACCTGTTCATCATATACAATTCAATTTGGTATCAAATTAAAGGTTTACTCGTCCTCTAGGGAAATACAATGTCGAATTCCTTAATTTGGGTATCATAATTTCATAATAAATTGTTTAATTTTGAACTGAAACATTGTGCATGTTCCCATTAATTAGTAACAAAATCCAAATTTGACTATTGTATTTCCCTAGAGGACGACGAAATCCTTAATTTGACACCAAAATTAATTGTTTGTAACAATCAGGTGAGGAGTAACGGGGGCACAAAGTTAACATTGGCCTTATGGAACAAAACACCAAGATGGCGTCCGGCAACTTCCGGTGATGAAGACTCTTAAGGGGAAATTATTTCCTTATATAATTATTCCCCTAATTATTTCCTTACAAGTTTATAACTTGTAATGCAGCATGGACAGTTTTTGTTGATCCCCATGAATCTCCCTGGTGTAATTGGAATTGTCAGGCCATGCTATATGAATAAAATCACAATGTAATGTAACTCATCATTTAAGCCTTCTAATGATAAAAAGCCTTCTTAAAAAAATGTTTTAATTATATGTCCTTAGATAATAATTACAACTTGAAAATCAACCAGAAGACATTCTTTAGTTGTCTTCTATAGTTTTAACTGGTTCTAGTTCCGATGTGCTTTGTAACGCCAATTGATGTGGTAAAATCCTAATAATTCATCTTTACTAGAATTTTGGTGGCAAAGTTTGCTGACTTGGAGCGTAATTTTGAAACAAATTTGATATCCAATAGGACGCTTATTTCCTCTTGAGTTTTAGCTTCTGAGCTCTACCTAAAGGGCCTTTAAAATTTGAGTAATTTAGCCGGTTATGTCTAGACAATATTTATAAAAGCAAAGTAACAATTTCTGAGTTTTAACTAGGAATACAGGGTATTCCCCCCGCTATAACTTTAAAATAATAATGATACAAAATGGAAGAAGTGATGTTGTTAATTTTGTTGTTGTAGAATAATGAAAATCGTACAACATAAAAAATGGATAAGCTTAATTTATGAATGGTTAGTGAAAAAAGCACTTGGAATTAACTAAGGGAAATATGATAAACATATCTGAGAAATGTGCAGAATATTAATTGAATGTGTGAAAAACATGTCAATGGCTCAATGTTATTTGACTCTTATCAAAATGATAATAATATCAGTTTGGGTTCATTGCCCTCCCTGCATTTGAAGTGCTCTTCTTACCTTGTTTATCTCTGCTTGCTAACATGGATCTCATTTTCTTGACTGCTTTATTTTTAACCTGGCCTTCTGCCATAGAGTAAATTTTGCTCAAGACTCTCATCTCTTTACACAAAATGTCACTAATTATAGCTTACATAACGTTCTTACTCTGTGTTATAAATAACCGAATAGATGATGTTAGACTTCAGATAAGACTGTGAATTTGGTGAACAAACAATACATTTTTAGTTATTTAGTTCCTTCAGGAAGAATTTTTCTAATTTTTAGTTGATTCTTAAGTTGTTAATATCCCATAAATTAGGGATGTAGGTAATTAAATTTCCATAAAAGTTTAACCAAAAAATTAGGAATTGTATTAACACATTTGAAAATAAAGGGATCAATAAGTTAAGATTCAAAATAGTGTGGATACAAACTAGTTTTAATTACTCTTTCAAAGATGGCAGTGCTAATGTAAATATTATTTTAGTTAATCGATTTTATCCTCAGCATTAATTTTCAGTTTGATATTTTTCAGAAATATCATTGAAAAAAAAGATATCAAAGCAAACAAAATTACCTATCTAAAACAAATTTCTTGTAGACTATCGATATAAAAAAAGTTGTTCATATTTGTGTAGTCCAATTCTCGTTAATCAAAGTTTTGTGAATTTTAATTTATATTTAACCAATTAGGCTTAGGCTAATGGTTTATATTACCCATGCAATCACTTCATAAATACAATCCATTTAAAGTTTCATTGCAGACAACTGAAACTACCCTGGATATCTGTTTATGACTCTATTAACAGATGTTAAGCTTCAATAATTAATATATTTGTTTTGTTAGTAATCTATACTTATTTAATAGGCGAGCAGGTTTTTTGTGACAATCACTCCTCCTAAACTACTGAACCGATTTTCATGTTTTTGGTGTCATTTCCTGCCTAACGTGAAGTTGTGCAGGAAACTTATTTTATAGAGAGCTAATTTGTGGCCCTGGGGCCCCTTAAAGTTGAGTTTTTCCCATAAGCTTAACATTGAGAAATAACTATAAGTTTTGAGCAATTAGCTGGATAGAGTAAACACAGTTAATCAGCAGGCCATGTTGGCTTTGGAACGGTAACACAATATTTATACGGGAATGTCAGTATTATAATATAACGTTGTGATCGTGAGCGAAGCCGCGACAGGCTACTAGTTTAACAAAAAACATAATTTTATATAGGGCCTACCTATAAACAAAACCATGAAATTTGAAGAATCATTGTGATTAAAGGGCTTCGGCTGTAGTCTACCATACTGTTCAAAGAAATCAATTACTAATGTTCTAATATAACGTTCTTTAAAAATCTTAATTTTTAATATTATTCTATTTTATGAAAATAATCCTGTATTTACAAAAAGGAGAAGAAATTTAATGGGATGGTTTGTATTTTAGTATCGATCACCTTGTAAATTTGTGGCTTGAATATTTATAGCCAAGGAGCCTGTGAGGAAACCAGACATCAAAACAATCAAGGGGAATTAATCTACTGCTGGCTAAAAGGTCATTAATAAACTGTCAGTTCATTCGCTTCTGATTGTTCAACAGACTGAAAACTCATCTGCTCAGAGCTTGGAGTTGTTGATGTTTCAAGTAGAGATTAAAAATGCCTTTTACCAGTTATTTTAGTTTTAGAAGAAACAACTTACCAAGCAAAAAGAAAAAGGATTAAGTTACTATTGTGATAAGAGACTGACAAAACATTGCTTCATGAGTGAAGGAAGCTGATAAGTGTTATAAGAATAAGATTAATTCAGCTAAAATTCCTTAAACCCACAATTTTATTAAAACTGCAACCCAAATAGAGTGCTCAGAGGAAGAAAGTTGACCTTGCAAGTCTGACATGGTGTCCTAGTGTGGGTTCGACACCTTACTCTCCTAATATCTTAGAACTGTACCTAAAGTGTTTCTTTACGATTTAAAAGCACAAACAACTGATTTCTGATTAGCACGCAAAAGAGTTTTGATCGCTCACTGCGCCTTACTTTACCGCTCGCTGAAGTAATCAACAGCCGATTGTTGCTTTGTGCCAAGCTTACTGCAGTGTTTATAACCTCAGTATCGCGAATTAGGTCAAAATGGATGAAAGTGAATTTTTGCATGTTGGTGAGTCTCATAAATTGCAGTTGTAGGAAAAATTGTGTTTATATTTTGAGCGAAAAGTGCCTTTATCTTTCTTTTTATTAAATACTTAACTCCCCTATATGTTGCGCTGTAACCATTTTCTGTTAAGCGATAAAGGCCTACTTTACGCTAAATAAATAAGTAGGCCTACTTTTATGAGCGGTAAGCAAACTTTCTTTACTTTCTGGACGACCCTCGTATATTTTACCTGCTGTATTAAAATAAATAAATAAATAATATAGACATTTTATGTTAAAACTTATTTTTAAATGTTGTATTTGATTTTCTGTGATAAGATAAAACAATTAGTTACGCTTATTTCAGTGCAGTACAAGACCTCAGAGCCTCGTTCTATTACGTCATATTCAATTTCTCTGCTTATTTTAAGTTAGTAACAGTGTTGCAGTTCACAGAATACATCACAGAGTGCTCTGTCTGTACTAGTTTCAAGGTTGTAATGCGCAGAAGATCATCTGCGCAACGAGACCTCATGGTCTCGCGTCGCACTGTCATAATAACAGCAAACGAAACCTATAGTAAAGCACTAACAGGAAACATTATCATTAACAACTTAACGTCGTTGTCTTGACTGAAAAATGCAAGTTTAAAAATTGACACCTACATGATCATGGCGCAATTGAGCGCCGAAACCAGGTTGTAGTGTTTTCACTGTGGATTGAACTGCTGACGAAAAAACAACTGGATACCATTTAAAACCATTAAATAAACCCTTAATATCGCCGCCAGGCCTATTAATTTTCAGGGTTTATTAAATGGTTTTAATTTAAAACCATTTAATAAACATGATCAGATCTTGTAAACGCACTGTGAACGTGTTAAACCCCACATATTGATTACCTATTTCACAACAAAATATTTAAAAGTCCCTGGATTTTAAAATGTATTAGACATTAGACACTCTTTTTAGGGAAAATCACATAACGAATAAACTTTTTGCAGGTAATAACAATACCAATTTTACAAAATTTTGGATTGTTGTTCCGAGACGTGTTCACTTCCACTGCCCTTGACCTGTCCGTGCGAGAGGCCAGCATCATCATCAACACCAACTCAGCGTTCGGCTACATTCTCGGTGAGTGTTATAGTTCGTTGTCTACAGTTAGAAACATTTGTCTGAGGAACCAGCTCACATATGTTTGTTTATGGCTCTTTTGAATAGCTAATTTAGTTCTTACATGCTTTGTCAAGTTGACTTTTTATAAAAATGATGATTTTATAAGTCTAGCGCAACATTGAGCATTGAATAAACTGGATTGGCATTGAAACCAGTGTTTCACTTTTGAAGAGTGATTCTTATTTCAGATTTCAACATGCTTTTTTATCCTATACTCTAATATGAGTAAGGTTTGCTTGCTTGCTTGCGACACTGATCTCAAAAACTGCTCCAACAATTTCCTTCAAATGTTCGAAATAACTAATTTCTGCAATAAAAATAAGTTCTAGACAGGCCTCATCCCCAGGAAAATTCAAATAATGTAAAAAAACTAAAATGAAAAGTTAAAAAAATTAACATTGGGCTTATGGAGTTTTAAATCAAAGCAAAAGAATTGTAACAGCTGTTCATAATCAACCAGAGAACTGTCAAAGTAATAATCATGTTGTTTATGATTATAACATGTGGTTTCCTGAGAGCAGAGATTAAAAGATTTGAATGAAGATTACATATATAGAGTAGTAAAATAAATCAAAGGGCCATTGAGCTATAAATAACAACTGGAGTGACTTAAAAATGTAGAAAAGAGGCAAATGAGTTATACAAATCTGATTATCAGGAGGGGGAAGTGGGGAATATTTCTCCAAGTCATCTAAACAAACTGACTGGCCTTCCCCCGAGCAAAGCTCGGCCCCCCGGGTACTTAATTTAATAACGATAGAACTCTTTTAAGTTCTTTTTTTCATAATGTTATTACCTGTAGTTCTCTTGTTGTAGATAGCCTCTGCCAGTGACAATATTGCATTAATTTCAGGGCATGTAATAAAATATGCCTTGCAACACTTTAAATACTCGCACTCATACTGTATAGGAATGCACTACAATATATATATATATATATATATATATATATATATGTAAAAGATGGTATAGATTATATATTTTGACCAGTCACACTGGTCGTCGTCAGACCCAAAGACGATCCATTTCCATCCCGAATCTCGTGGCTGACAACCCTAAGTAAATGTTTGATCTTTGTTCGTCTTATCTGTTTGTGTTGTGAATTTTTTATAAGTTGTGAAAATGTGTTCTTCTTTTAATCTTTGATGCACAGATTTGATTTTATGACAACAGTCCTGAAACTAGTCATCTGCTCGTAAAACAAAACATTGATGAAAAAAAAGTATGTGACCTGTTTTATTTTGTGTTGAAAACCAATCCTGGAGGCAAATATGAATCAAATATTAGTTAAGAATCTTTTTTTATAAAAGGACAATCTATGATAAGGGTAAAACCAGGTTTGGACTGTTTTATTTCAAAACGCTAACAAAATTCTGTTGAAACATTGCTGTTGAAGTACACAGAACCATTACAACAGCATAATACATATATTTGGTTGTTTAAAACTATTTTTCTCCTCGAAAAAAAAACAATAATTTATTAATTGGTTCCATGTACGATTAATGACAAAATCCAGCTTCATAAATCTTTTCGCACAACACACTCCTTTTACATAGCTTTTGTTGCACAGAAACCTTCTTCCATATATCAGGAATTTCGAAGGTTCAGTTAGTTAGTTTAAGCGGTATCTAAATCATTGGCTACCATATCAGAAATCAGAAGGGAATTCACCAAGCAAGTTATAATCCCAGGCTACAGTATTGCCCGACCTTGACAATACGGAATCTTATCAGCCAGCCTCCGCCATCTTTCCTCCTGGTTAATGTTTCATAGCTGAAACTAATATTGGTCTATTTATTTTACCTGAAAATATTTCCTCCTTTCCTTCCCCAGTACTTCCTGATACTTACATGTTTTTATTAGGGATGAGTCGATACCAAAATTTATCGATGCTCGATACCGATACCAGAAAAATCGATTCTCAATACAGATACCATCGATACCTATGATTTTTCAATACCTATAGTTGTTAAAACTATTGTTAAAAACAGTTACCGGTACAAATTTACGTTAGGTACAATTAAAATTATTTAGTAGTATTTTGTAGTGAATTATCAAACAAATTTTTGAATGCAATTTTTTACATAATTTAATGTTAAATTCACTACTATACTTTAGCAATATAGAAAACAAAAACTATTTATTATAAATTCATAATGGGAAAAACTTGGTTGTAAGATAATGACTAAAAGAGATGATGTTGGTCAGCTGACTTATTCATTGCTTTCAACTATACCCAACCCCTCCCCTCCCCTTCCCTCTTCCTTTCTTATGTCCAAGGTAAGATTTTTTTCCGCCGACCCAAACACTCCCCGGGCCTTTTGTAGCGCGTCTAAACGCCGGGAGTATTTCTTCCCGTGCTTTTCGTGGCGGGGGTATCGATGGTATCGGTATCGTCATTGAACGAATGAATCTCGATACCGATACCAATGTCCAAGAATCGGTGGTGTCGAGAATCGACTCATCCCTAGTTTTTTTAATAATTTGTAATTTCATTTGGTTTTTCTAATTAAAACAAATTTTTCAAAATTATAAATAAATGAACGATGGCTATTACCCACTCCTAGGCATCTATCTACCCATGTGGGTACCTACACTTCCACAATAACAAAGTGAAATGTCCATTGTTACATTTAATAACATTTAACATTACTGTATAGTTAACTAGCTGTCATTAGCCTGTCAAAAATTATGGACTTATAAAAACTAACTAAATATTGTCCATTAGTAATTAAATAAAATTAGTAACACGCCCTCTTAACCGCACTCCATGGAACCAAGCCCTGAGTCGGATAACTAAAAAGGTGGATAAAATTAATAACATCCAGGGACTGTACTGTCACAATTAAGCACTAAATTGGTAAAAGTTATAAGACAGCCGATACCACAATCAGCAGTTACAATCGTGTTGTTGTGGTGTGCGCCTCCTGCCACGTCCAGCCGATGACTGCCGGTGCGGACCCGCTCCCTCTCCCTCGTTCGAGGCGAGGCAAGAGAGAGCGTAGGAGTACCGTGCGACAGCGCCGACCGGACGAGGGAGCAGGCGGAAAAACACACCACGTGGAGGTTCGCCAGAAGGGCTCCCAACCACTGTACTTTTATTTCGGTAAAAGACAGCCTAGGAACATGGTGCCCATGGTGCCATGGTGTCCTTGGGGCAGAAGGTCCCCGTCCGGAAGGGTCAAAGAAGAATCAAAAACTTATCCCTTAAGGGGTACAAATATAACGGATAAACATGAGGCTAACAGAAAGGGTTATTCAACGGGCCCTACCGAAAGGGAAAATACAAGAAACGTTGACGTAAGGTCAGAGAATCCCTGGGGCAAAATGTCCCCGTCCAGAAGGGTCACACAAGACATAAAACCCTATCCCTGAAGGGGAGGAAAACAAAGAGGTCAAATACGGGAACAAAACAATAGGCACAAATGCTAAAAACAGGGAGGGCCTTAAGGGCCCAGCCAAAAGAAGAAAGGGGCGAAATGGTCAAGACCCGGCCGTAAGGGCGACGTAAGCAAAGGATTAAAAACCCATAGGGACAAATAAATGCTAAAGCTACAAAACAAAAGAAAAAGGGGCCTTATGGGCGACGAAAAACCTTCATTGGTTCCCTCGGCCACGGTTGCGGCCTCGTTGGCGACCTCGGCGTCCTCTGGCGGCCTGCTGAGCGGGAAGAGCAGCCGGAGCAGGAGCGGGCGGGGCCGCTGGGGCAGAAAAAAAATAAAAAATAGGTACAGTAGAACCTCAATAGTTCGACACTTTGTGGACTAAAGGGGTGTCGAACTATCGAAATGTCGAACTATAGGGAGTATATGGAACATTTTAACACAGGGAGTATTATGATCAGGAAAACAATAGCGTATCACAAAAGTATCAAAATCGTGTTTAACTCCTGCAGCGTCTCGAGCGAACTGAGTTGACCTACTTTCTGGAAAGGGCGGGGAAGGGGTTGGATAGGACAGGATAGGGGGTAGGAAGGAAGTTATTTATAGAAAAGGCGGTAGCGCACGTTCACAAAAACAATAAGTGGGCTCCCATCACTGACCGGCGAACCCGTCAAGGACACTATCGGTCGCCGCTACTGTCATGTCGTGTCGTCACGGCTTGTGTCAAAGTATACAGACTGTAGAACTATCACGAGTCGAACGATCGATGTTCTGCTGTAACAAGATGAAATACTTGCTAACTGTGGAAACATATGATTGTCTTGCTGTGACCTGAATGTTATTTACGGTACAGTATCAAAACGTCGGCTGTGGTGGTAGAAGTGAGTCATTTGCTGGGAAGAAGGTGGTTAATCCGATGGGTGGCTGAAGCGAAAACAGTTCAGAGGGCCAGCTGTATATTATTTTGGGAATACAATATTTTACTTTCTCCCCCTATACATAGTATATGGAGAAAGTATTGTTTACGTAAAAATTTTCGAATTTGAGTTGTTAGTGGAAATATTCGTTTTGGTGCTCCCTGAACCCAAAAAAGTGGTTTTTACGTGATGTCTGTGTGTGTGTGTGTGTGTGTGTGTGTGTGTGTGTGTGTGTGTGTGTGTGTGTGTGTGTGTGTGTGTGTGTGTGTGTGTGTGTGTGTGTGTGTGTGTGTGTGTGTGTGTGTGTGTGTGTGTGTGTGTGTGTGTGTGTGTGTGTGTGTGTGTGTGTGTGTGTGTGTGTGTGTGTGTGTGTGTGTGTGTGTGTGTGTGTGTGTGTGTGTGTGTGTGTGTGTGTGTGTGTGTGTGTGTGTGTGTGTGTGTGTGTGTGTGTGTGTGTGTGTGTGTGTGTGTGTGTGTGTGTGTGTGTGTGTGTGTGTGTGTGTGTGTGTGTGTGTGTGTGTGTGTGTGTGTGTGTGTGTGTGTGTGTGTGTGTGTGTGTGTGTGTGTGT